>ONZH01025964.1:0-14989 GCA_900303285.1 Rhinella marina | reverse complement strand
GAGCATCGGGAAAAGTTTGACTCGAATAACAAGCACCCGAGCATTTTAGTGCTCGCTCATCTCTAATAGTAATCTTTCTTCAATAATGTGAGTATTCTGCAATAGAAATCTCAGTTGTTGCATCCGTGTATAACTATAAGTAGCAGTGAAGTTGGAGCTAGAAAGATATCTGAGAATATAAAGAATACATTATTTGCATACATTGTTAAAGTTAACCTGTCACCATGAAAATGCAACAGTTCTATTTTTTTCCATTTTCTGTTGTTCCAATATTTTTAGAGATTTTAAATTGTAAGAAGTAGAAATGCCAACCCAAAGATTTCCCACTGCTGTTTTGTTGTCATTTTTTTCCTCCTAAAAAACATCTTTTTCATATATTGTATGAAAGTTTATGGAATTATTAAAGGCAGGACAAACTTTTTTTTAGTGACAGTGTTTGGCCCCTGCATGCTTTTTTTCGGGTGAATAGTATTTTTTTTAAATTGCAGCATGCCATGGGTCTGGTTTTTTGTTGCTAATTTTTGGCATTTTTGTCCTTAAGACATATTTTTTTTAATAAAACATAAAGGTCAGTTCACCACATTCGTATCTCAATAATCCAAAGTGCAAGAAGGAGATCCTGGGCTGGAGCAGGAACAAATATGTGAAAGATTCATGCCTTTTTTGATACATAACATGTCATGTTCAACTGCAAAAAAAAAAATGCTTACGTGTTTCGAGCAATCAAATGGATGTTCTTATTCATAGCATAGTCTAAAAGAAAATTAACTGGATTTAAAAAGGCTATACAGCATCTCCCTCAACAGTTGTAACATGATTGACAACAAAACTAACCCTTAGTTAACTTTGCAGTAAAAAGCTCACAACTGGGCTATATTCACATTAACTTCAAAAAATGCATAAATACATTTAAATTGGATGCCAGTAACATGCAATAGTTGTATATATAATAGCTTTATGATCCTAATCGAAATATATAATGTCCCTTTGTTTCTTCATACCTGCAGGAAACCCTGTGCCTAGGGTCAAAATGCAAAAAAGCTTCTCAGACATGTAATTTATGTTCCCAATTGCCCCCTCTTTTAGGGTATAGCACTTTCTCCAAACCTATAACCTGTAGTGAATCTATGTTTCCCTGATGGACCTGAAGGAAATGGACAGTAGCTGCGCATACACATTGGTTGGTGTGATTTTTTATTTTTTTTTAATATGGGAGAGAAGTTCCTCTGTGAGTTTCTTAATTGGTCTGGTAATACACCCTATCTATTTTTTTTATTTTCTTATTTATTTTTTGCATGTGATGCATGCTATCACATACTCCACATGATTGATTACTTGTACACTTAATAAAGGAGTGATATTTAAAATATTGACAGACATGTAGAAAATGATATAACCTGTTTAGCCTTGTTCACATATTGGCAAATACCGTATCTACTGTGTCCACACTTGTGCAGGCAGAAAACGTAAAAAAGAAAAAAAGTATATCAAACAAGAAAACACAATAAACAGCACAAAGTGCCCAGCTGTTTCTAGGCGAAGATCTTAATCAATGTGATAAAGTGACTACAGCCACTCATTAACACACTTTTACCATTTTGAATTTATCAGCTACTGTATTAAGTGAAGCACAGTTAAAGGTTCTTAGCAAATGATTGAATTATGTACACTTGACATATTTTGATTTATACCAAACAATTTTGGATGTTAATAAATTAATGAGAATTATTATAGTTGAAAAGCATTTTGCTGATAATAATGGGGAGGATCAAGCACTTGAGGATACCCAAATATGTTTCAACTCTGTTCATGTGAAACAACATCCACAATTGTTTGAAGAATAAGTGGCAATAGAGACATTGCAAGCACTTTAAGAGGAATGTTCACAAGCACCGTTTATAGATGGGTCAATGATTATATTAGACTGTACAATCCGGTACAATCTCGATCAGAGTCTATGAATGATGTGTAAAACAATGTTTATGATGAACAAAAAGCTTTAAAATAATTAGAAAATAATCTGAATATTTTAATATGTGCAGCAAAAAAAGGAGGTTCCATTGTTGAGTTTGATAGAGGTCTATGTATATGAGAAAGAGGTGATGGAACATTTGGGGGATCCTAATGTTTATAGAAAGTTTTCAGATGATCAAATATGGTTGAAGAGGGGCTTACATTGGGCATATTTAATTCAAAATTAAAGGAGCATTTGGAGTGTCTTAATCATGTCTCTCCAGTGTTCCATGTATTACCAAAGCTGCACAAACAAATATTCCCTCCCCTACTTTGCCCCATTATATCGGGTATTGGAGCTTTATTGGAAAATTCAGGGATATGGCTAGATGAGCATTTGCATCATTTAGTCTGACAAATGCTGAGCTATATTAAAGTCTGATGGGATGTTTTACACACCATGGAAAATATACAATGTTCAGATACATTTACTTGAGTTATGTCAGGGGCATTGCTAGGTTAAAACATTCGGGGCCTGGGCTCCTGATGTTTTGTCCCAGGCCCCGAATGCCCCGCCTGCCTGCTAGATACAACTGTATTGCCGTCCTTAGTGACATTACAGGTCATGTGATCAGCTCTAAATGTAGTAGCTGTCCAGGGCATTCCACAGTTTAAGTAATTTATGAATTGACAGATTAACCCCTTACTGCTGTTACTAGGCTGTCTTCCTATATATAACATTTGTCAACTTTTTCTGCCCTGCTTTTTATTTAGTAACTCATTTGTTTGGCATTCTACAGTATTTTTGCAGACCTGTCCCTGATTTTGTGGAGTTTTATCACATTGTGTGGATATATGGGGTATTAAAACTATTTTTGTAAACGCATCAGCTAACTGAAGAAAATCTGCCGAACTGGTCCTGATCGAAGTTGTGAATGTAGCAAAATGCCATGTAGAAAAAGAAAGGAGACACATTAGTTTTTCTTTTATACATTTCTTTCTTTTGGATCTACTCCTGGCTTTTGCTCATAAAACTACACGAAACACTGCGTCTGTGATTCCAGTCATGGGGTAATGTCACCCATGCTTTTTGATGCATCTCCGAGGGATGTTGGGAGTTGTGGTTATTTAACTTGGACATGTATGTTAGGGCTGAAGGGAGGGATGTTATTATCATGGGACTGTGTTGGAGGTGGCTGTGTTTGGGGGTCATGTTATTCACATGGGACTGTATTGTTGATGGTGGCTGTAGGATGGAGTGATGTTATTAACATGGGACTGAATGTGGAAGGGGGCTGGGGCAGGGTAATGTTATTTGCATGGGACTGTATGTTGGAGGTGACTGGTGGGGGGGAATGATGTTATTAACATAGGACAAAAGGTTGGGGTGATGTTTACATCGGATTGAATGTTGGAGGTGGCTGGGGAGGGGGGATATTATTTATTTGGGACTGTATGTTGAAGGCGGCTGGGGAGGAGGTGAACTGTATTTTGGAGGGAGCTATAGATAGAGTGGGATGTTATTTACATGGGACTGTATATTGGAGGGGGCTGGAGAGATAGTGTGATGTTAATTACATGGGACTCTATGGGGAGGGAGGGAAATAGTGTTATTTACATGGAACTGTATGTTGGAGGGGCTGAAGGGAGGGGAGTGATGTTATTTACATAGGACTGTATTTTAGAGGGGGCTGGAGAGATGGTGCGATGTTATTTACATGGGACTGTATGGTGGAGGGAGTAATATAACTACCGGGGGCACTATAAGGGGCATTATAAATACTGGGGGCACTCCAGGGAAAGCATTAGAACAGTAAGTGGTAGTATAAATACTGGGAGCACTGTAGGGGCATTATAGTTGTTCTTATTACTACTGGGGTCTCTATAGGAGGGACTTATAGATCCGCCGTATTTCTACTAAGCACTATGGGGGCCTTATTACTGCTGAGGGTATATAGAGAGCTTTATTACCACTGGGGGGGCAATGGGGGGCCTTATTTCTACTGGGAGCTCTGTGAGGGGATTATTAATACTGGAGGGCTCTTCTACTAATGGAGGCACTCTTGGGGAGCATTATCATTGTTGGCGGTAGTATTACTAATGAGGGCATTCTAGAAGGGAATTACTATTCGTAGTACTATGAGGAGCACTATTACTATGGGGGGCACTGATATTTCTTCAGGATAGTATTTGGGGTATTGGTGAGCACAGCAAGCAGCAGGATAACATAGTTGGGACTCCAGGTTGGGGGATGATGAAATGTGAGATAGCTAAGATGTCCGTGTGTCACACTCTGCAGAGACGCTCAGGCGCCTGAGAGAAGTTGTCTGGACCGAATGGAGAAGAGGATGAGATAGAAGATCTACATCAGAGGGGACGTCACCTGGGAGGCCTTGGATGTGAGAGGTATGGGGTGCTGTATCGCTGTATAGTGAGTACAGCAAAATGCGACTTAGAGAACTGGGCCATATTCATTGGGGCTTGGGCCCCAGATCTTTTGAGACCCTAACAATGCCCCTGAGTTATGTGCAATATAATATCCCCATATACTGCTATTTCCCAACATTTTCTCTTGAGGCACTTATGGATCTATTAAAGAAGTATACTACTTACTCAGATGAGTTGCAGGAATATTTGATTTAAGTTACTTTATGTTCCCTTTAGTTACAATCAGTGGGTGTGGACACACTGTGCCAGCTTTGGGCCAAAACTAAGGGCATTGTCCTGGCAGTTCCTTGGCAGTTCCAGGGATCTGGAGTTTGCCATAAGAAACCAACCAGGCTGCTACCTCCTGAAGTAGTCCTGATGTACAACCCCTGGCAAAAATTATGGAATCACCAGTCTCTGAGGATGTTCCTTCAGTTGTTTAATTTTGTTGAAAACAAAAGGATAACAGACATGACAAAAAACTAAAGGCATTTCAAATGGCAACTTTCTGGCTTTAAGAAATACTAAAAGAAATCAAGAAAAATAATTGTGGTAGCCAGTAACAGTTACATTTTTAGAACAAACACAGTGAATTATGGAATCACTCAATTCTGAGGAAAAAAATATGGAATCATGAAAAACAAACAAACATAATAACACTACAACACATCACTAGTATTTTGTTGCACCTTCTCTGGCTTTTATAACTGCTTGCAGTCTCTGAGGCATTCACTTAATGAGTGACACACAGTACTCTTCATCAATCTGGCTCCAGATTTCTCTGATTGCTGTTGCCAGATCTGCTTTGCAGGTTGGAGCCTTGTCATGGATCATTTTCTTTAACTTCCACCACAGATTTTCAATTGGATTGAGATCCGGACTGTTTGCAGGCCATGACATTGACCTTATGTGTCTTTATTCAAGGAATGTTTTCACAGTTTTTGCTTGATGGCAAGATGCATTATCATCTTGAAAAATGATTTCATCATCCCCAAACATCCTTTCGATAGATGGGATAAGAAAAGTGTCCAAAATGTCAATGTAAACCTGTACATTTATTGAAGATGTAATGACAGCCATCTCCCCAGTGCTTTTACCTGACATGCAGCCCCATATCATCTTTGGAATGGCACCAAACAAAAGTTCCAGCATCATCACCTTGTCCAATGCAGATTAGAGATTCATCACTGAATATGACTTTGATCCAGTCATCCACAGCCCACGATTGCCTCTCCTTAGCCCATTGTAACCTTGTTTTTTTCTGTTTAGGTGTTTCTTTCTTTTAGCTTTTCTGTATGTAAATCCCATTTCCTTTAGGCGGTTTCTTACAGTTCGGTCACAGACATTGACTCCAGTTTCCTCCCATTTGTTCCTCATTTGTTTTGTTGTACCTTTTCTGTTTTCAAGGCATATTGCTTTGTTTTCTGTCTTGACGCTTTGATGTCTTCCTTTAACCACCTTCCCATGGTGTTTGTACTTGGTCCAGGTTTTAGACACAGCTGACTGTGAACAACCAACATCTTGTGCAACATTGCGTGATAATTTACCCTCTTGAAGGAGTTTGATAATCCTCTCCTTTTTTCAATTGACATCTCTGGTGTTGGAGCCATGATTCATGTAAGTCCACTTGTTGCAACAGCACTCCAAGGTGTGATCACTCCTTTTTACCTGGATACTAACAAGCAGATTTAATCTGATGCAGGTGTTATTGTTTGTAATGAAAATTTGCAGGGCGATTCCATATTTTTTTCCTCAGAATTGAGTGATTCCATAATTTATTCCCTGTGCTTGTTCTAAAAATGTAACTGTTACTGGCTACTACAATTATTTTTCTTGATTTCTTTTAGTATTTCTTAAAGCCAGAAAGTTGCCATTAGTTTTTTGTCATGTCTGTGATCCATTTTTTTTCAACAAAATTAAACAACTGAAGGAACATCCTCAGAGACTGGTGATTCCATCATTTTTGCCAGGGGTTGTAGTAGATTACTAACCCATGAGGGTCAGAAACACTGATGTGAAGCATCAAGGACTCAGGCAAAAAGTGTAGTCTGAACACAGTCCAATAGTCAGGGCAGGCTGAGTACTTGCATATTCCGAATATCAATTCCAAGGTCAGGGCAGGCTAAGTACTTGCATATTCCAAATAGCGATTCCAAGGTCATGGCAGGCGGAGTAAGAGCATAATCCAGGACACAGTTCCAAGGTAGGGGAAGGCAACAAGGAACATAATTGGTAGACAGAAAAGGTTGGGTACATGGATATCTAGACAAGATCACCTTCACTGGTTACTAGCAAGTAGATGACTTCAAAGCTCAGGCCAGGAGGTGGATCCACAGTGCAGCTGAATAGGGGAGCTAATCAGCAACTTAACCAGCACCAGGACAGGTGCAAGAGGAAGGAACTTACTCTCATAGTTCTGAAAGGAATTAACTGAGCACTAGTCCCAGTACGCACAGGGAGAATGGAGCGATGCCTCTGCTTGTCGGGGATAAAAGGACCACGACAGACATGACCCCCCAGCCTAACAGTACCCCCCTTATGCTCCTCTTCTTTATGCCAGATCTTTTCAGGAACCTCTCTATCAGAAGAGACACATCAAGATTTCCAGAGGCTCCCAAGACCTCTCCTCTGGACCAAAACCTTTCCAGTCCACCAAAAAGCATTTGTTTCAGATTTTCTTCATATAGAGAATGTCTTTGACCTCATAATTATGTTCAGAATTAACTTGAGCAGCAGCAGTCTTGAAACCTTTGGAGTATTTGTTGAAGACTAGAGGCTTGAGAGTAAGACGTGAAAGGAATTAGGTATGTGCAAAGAGGCAGGGAGCCACAACTTGTAGCATAGAGGGTTAAATGTTTTGATAAATTTGAAGCTTACAAGAAATTGAAGAGCTAGTTTATAGGAAGGCACCTTTATCTTGATGTACTTAGAAGAAAGCCATACTCTGTCACCTGGAGTAAACTGTGGAGGAGATCTGTGCTTGCGATGGGCAAACTTCTTCATCTAGACTGTAGCTCTCTCAAGTGCTGTTTTGGTTTCCTGCTAGACTTTGGAAAAATTCTCCACAGAAGTAACTGCTGCTGGATAGAGATGAGTGAATCTATTCGCCGCATCGTAGATTCTATACAAATCTTTGAAAATTTCCCCTGCGAAGCGAATCCGGATTTTTTGAGATTCGCTTTGTTAGATTCGAAAATGTTCTTAAAGGGAACCTGTCATCTCTGACACACCCCCTGAACTAGAGTAAGTGGTGTATAGTGTAAGTGATGCTGAATCCGAATATGTAAGTTTTATCTTCATACTCACTTCCATTCTGATGTTGTGCTCCCACAAACCTGCAGTAAAATGCACTCACTGGACTCTTCTTTGAGTCCTCTCCATTATCTGAGTGAGCACTGGAGTCCACTGAGTGCATTTTACTGCAGGTTTGTGGGAGCACAGCGTCAGAATGGAAGTGAGTATGAAGATAAAAATTACACATTCGGATTCAGCATCACTTACACTATACATCGCTTACTCTAGTTTGGAGGGTGTTTCAGAGCTGACAGGTTCCCTTTAAAGCTTTCTACGCATTCGATATGTACTTGTCCGATAAATTGTATGCTAATGTTACATATAAGTTACTTTATACACTGATGCGTACGAATTCAGTTCATCACCTAACTTTTACTGTTCGTTATTTGTGCGGCATAAAGCCAGGGGAGAGAGAGGTCACTTGACCTAGTGGGAAGGGCTTTCTCTGATTGGCTCAGGCTCGGTAAGCCAGTGACGCATCAGTTGTGCTGCAACTGCTGAGACGAGCAGAAGCATTGTCTGTGAAGTTCTGAGAGACAGACAACTGTTTTGTTAAAATTGGGGTGTAATTGTTCTGGGAATCCATATTACACATATCAGGGATACTGCATGGATACTGCAGGGCCAGCTCAGGGCCAGTTCAGGGCCAGTGCAGAGCTAGTAATTAATCAGGCAGGGAAAGAGACAGGGAGAGAGACAAAGACCAGCTGCAGGGCCACAGTCAAGTGAAAAATGTCTGGCATGGAAAAGCAAAACGGTTCCAGCTAGACCTTGAGCTCCAAAAAAAAGGAAAAGGTGACACAGGACAGCAGTGCCAAAGGACCTGTATCTGGAGCTTCTACTTGTAGAATTCACAATAGTTGGCCACTGTTCAGCCAGGCTAACCCATCAAGGCGCAAAATTGTAGTGGAGGAGAAAGTGGATGAGGTAGTGGAGTGGATGGTACACTCATCTCAATCACAGCCGGATGATCTGCTGTCATCTGCTGATACAGTATCATGTAGCCAGGGGTCAGACTCAGAGCTTTCCTCCTGCTCCACTATTCCGCTCCAGCAAAGCCCGTCATTTTTGTACACAATTTGTACTCTCATGCGTACGTGTTCACAGAAGTTGCGTACCTTTAACACTGTACGTTCTTTATTAGTGCGCGAATGTTCGCAAAACACCACATAATAACATGTGATTTGTACGCAGGCGAAGTGAATTTTGGATGATTCACTCATCTATACTGCTGGAATTTCAAACGTGGATGAAACAGGAAGAGAAATCCTGAGTAGATGACCATGAAAAATGGGGACTTGTCTGTGGACTCACTGGTATGATTAATATGAGAAAACTCTGCCCAAAGAAACAGATCAGCCCATTCATCTTGATGTGCACTGGTAAAGTGACAGAGATAATTAGTTAATATCTGATTGGTCTGTTCAACCTGCCCATTCAACTGGAAAGTGGTATGTGGTAGAAAAGTCAAAAGATTCATCCATGAGTTTGCAAATGGCTCTCTGGAATTTTGAAGTAAACTGTACCCCTCTATTGGACACTATATGTTGTAGAAATCCATGGAGCTGGAAGATATGATCAACAAACTTCTTAGCCAGCTGACTGTCCAAAGGTAATCTGGGCATGGGGACTGAATAAGCCACTTTGGAAATTTTGCAGTTGTACTTTGACCAGGATACCCAGTTACCTTGGAACCATGTCCCGAAGACAAAAATTAGTCTTATTTTAGACTCAGGTACATATGATGTTCTAAGAATGTTCTCCAGTCGAAAAGGACTCAATGATGTACCGCGGCTCTTTCTCATGATCATTGGGATCAAAGAGTCAGCTTTAACATTCTTATCTGCAGAAACAAAATGCAGAAGAAAATCAAATTGAGCAAGGAATAATGACCATCGAGCCTGTTGAGGATTAGGTTGTTGTCAAATTTTTATGATTAGTATAGATCACTACAGGAAAACTAGCTCCCTCCAGCAGGTATCACCATTCTTCCACAGCCATTTTCATGGCCAACAGTTCTCTGTCTCCTATAGCATAATGCCTCTCAGAAGCAGAGAGAGGGACTTGGAGAAGAATCCACACATCGCCATCTTTCCAGAAGTAGTTTTCTGTGTAAAAACTGTCCTTGCCCTGGTGGAGGATGCAGCTACTTCCAGGAAAAACTGCTTGGAGATATTAGGCCAGTGAAGAACAGGTGCTGAAGAAAAGGCTTGTTTCAAGTCTTTAAAAGGATGATTCATCTTCTAGAGTTCACCGCTTGGCATCAGCCTCTTTACTGTTGAGAGCAGATATAAATGCGATTGGAGAAGTGAAGGATAAACTGTCTCTAATAGTTTGCAAAACCTATAAATTGCTGTATTGCACGTAAACTAGATGGATGAAGCCTGTTTAATATAGCAGATACTTTGGTGGGATCTATTTGAAGGCACTGTTCAGACACTATAGATCCTAGAAAAGGAAGGGGACTTCTTTCAAAAACACATTTCTCAAATTTGGCAAATAGTTGGTTTTCCCTTAACTGCTGGAGCACAGACGTGTCTACGATGTGAACTGATGTTTGAAGACAAAATCTGGATATTGTCAACATAAACAATAACATATACAGAGGAAGTCACTGAAGACGTTGTTCAAATATTCTTGCAAGACTGCCAGGGCATAGCTTAGCCCGAAAGGCATCACCAAATACTTGGAGTGCCCATCCCGAGTCTTAAAGGCAGTCTTCAACTTATCACCTCTGCGGATACTTATTAGATTATAAACCCCACACAGATCCAGTTTAGTGAAGATACGTGCACCACACAAGCGATCAAACAAATCAGGGATTAGCAGTAGTGGATACTTATTTTTCATAGTAATGACATTAAAGCCCCGAGTGGAAGACTTGAAGAACCGAGTGACTACAAGATTGAAAACATGTGCCATGAAGGGTGCATTGGTCAGCCCTCCCTGGCGCAGATCAGACAAAATGTTCTTCATGTTATCAGTAACCATGGTTCGTGTCTCCAGTTGGTGAGGATGCAGCTAGTGTTTGATTTCTTTCTCCCCGTTATGGCTCCTTTTGTCCAGGCTGATGAGTTGCAGAACCATGTGAAAACACCTAGCATTGCATAGATGATATGCTGGAGGACCACTATGAACTGTGCCTAAAAGGGAGGGTGAGGACAAGGTGGAAGATGAGGCATTGGAGGACATTAGTGCAGAAATCCCACGATTACAACATGGAGGCAGTATTGCCATCACCTGGACAAGTTGCTGGTGTACCTGATCCGGAACAACATTTACCCAGTGGGCTGTGAATGACGTATATTGTCCTTAACCATAGTTACAACTCCATATTTCAGCTATGGCGTGATCTCTATCAGACAGAAGTTTGGGTCCCCATTGACTTCAATGGGGTCCGGGTTTGAGTTTGGTTCAACTTCGGGTCCTGAACCTGAACTTTGACCTGAAGTTCAGCCAAACCCAATGAACCCAAACTTCCATGGGTTTGCTCATCCCTAGTCATCATCTGTAGCAAGTTTTGTCAAATATATTAATGACAATCCCTGCAATCTAGTTTTTACATTACTGTTCTTGGATTTATGGCTGCAGGGTGTGAGAAGTTGATGTTTCAGTGTATAGAAAACCAATTGTGGGAATCTCAATCCTGCATGCCAAGAGCTGTCATCCCTTTCATATTATCAACAATTTACATGTTACAGTAGGGCTCGCCGGATCTGTTCTAATCATGTCTTGTTTAAAAACGTAAATATGTTTAATCGAGATTGAGCAGCAGGGATTACGCTTGATCCCATTTTTTTTTTATTTAAAATTTTTGTTTTTATTTATATTTGTTATAACAGAGGGCAAGACAAGCAACAAGACATTAAGCATCCACAACAAGCCAAAGCACGCAGGCCTGGCCATAAAAAAAGGCACAATATTATGTACTCAACATATAACAATAACATATTGTAAACTAAATAGAAGAAATGACACAGCGGGTAACTTAGGTTGACTGAGTTAATGAGGTTTCATCATCTGCACAGCTAAGTAGAACAGTATTAAAGCGAGAACAGTATTGTAGCGAGATCCCCAGCCAAATAGAGAGCAATAACAGAGATCTTAGCGAAGATATCCCCTAGTCCCTAACAGCAAAGTTCCTATACTTCATCCATGGTTCCCAAATTGAGAGGAAAACCTTCCTGGAGCGTAGTTCCCAATGAGAAAGCTCCTCAAATCTATAGATCTGGTCTACTTTGTTCATCCAGTGCTCTAGTGAGGGAAGATCTTTTGATCTCCAAAATTGTGGAATGAGCAATCTAAATGCCGTGAGCAAGATAGAGAACAAAGCACCAGATCAGTTACTTCCCCCGGGAAGGGCAAGGCAGAGTAAAGCTATATCAGGGGAACAGGCATACGACGTTCCACAGATTTCATTGCTCTTTTTGAAAATAGTAGCCCACATCTCCTGAATCTTACTGCAAGACCACCAGACATGTAAAAAGGTACCTGGATGTGAACAGCATCTCTAGCACTCAATAGGAGCTCAAGGAAAAAGTCTAGCTAACTTATCTGGTGTTCTATACGATCTGGACATGACCTTGTAGCCATTCTCCTGGATCCGGATGCACCGCGATACTTTATGTGGCGCTTCAAACATTCTAAGGATCTCCGTCGATGACAATTCCCTCCCTAAGTCTCCCTCCCATATACTGTACCTACTATTGCTGGTTTGATCTTCATTGAAGGGGTTTTCAACAATTTATACAACTGAGAAATAAGTTTTCTTGGATAAATAGCTCCTGTGACCCACTTTGAAAAATCTGAAAGTGTTCCCTGTGGAGGAATCTTTGGGATGATAGGGAGCAAGGCCCTTTTTATACCTTCACATAGCAAGTTAGCAGAGGGTGGGAGAGAAAGTATTCTCAGGAGTTCACGGTCTGGGATTAAGTTACCTGTTAGATCTCTTAACCCACGGACTTCCACAGACAAAGACCTAGTCACTGCTGGTACACTATCTATGAATTCTTTCGGAGTCATAGCCACAACGTCTCTAACCTGGAGGAGCCCCGATAGGAGCTGGAGAACCTTCAACGTGTGTACAAACCATTCCCATACCCTCCATGTTTGTTTCATTACGGGACTAAAATCAGGGCAAGGCGGGATGGGCCTGTCAGATAGAAGCATAGCCCTGAGAGAAAAGCTAGAAAGTGCGTTCTCAATAAGAATCCAAGGCTTGTGAGATGATTCCCTCAGCCAATCTAACGCTCTACATAAATGTATTGCTCTCATGTATGATTCTGGATCAGGGAGCCCTATGCCTCCGTATTTTTTTGGCCTGGACAGAAAGGTTTTGGTTTGAAAGGAGATCCTGCTCCCCTTCCCTTGCCAAATAAATTTGCGGATAGCACTATTTAAGGTAAGGAAGTATGACCTGGGTATCAATATGGGAAGTACCTGCATCAAATATGATAACCTAGGTAAAATAAGTGACATTACCAAATTTTTCCTCCCAGACCATAACAAAGTAGGGGTATCTAAGGCATCCATTTGGGAGACAAGTGACTGCAACAAAGGTTTATAATTAAGTGCAAATAAGTCGTTTAGTTGAGGAGTCAGCTTGATACCCAAATAGGTGAGATGCTGGGAAGTCCAATTGAAAGGGGAATCAAGCTTGAGTGTTGCTACTATAGTGGGAGAGATGCCAAGGTGGAGGATCTGAGACTTAGAAGGGTTGACCTTAAAATTAGACACCAAACCAAATGAGAGCAACAGATCTGAAACTATTTGGCATAGCTTGGATAGGGTTAGTAATGATGAGCCTTTAATATTAACTTCCTGTCGCAATGTCTGCATAAGAAAGAGGGCACCCCTGCCTGGTTCCATTGCAAATTGGAAAAGGGGCTGATGCAGTGTCATTAACCAGAACTGAAGCAGAGGAATGGGTATACATGGCAAAAGTGGCATCTATGAAGGGGGGAGGTAACTGAAATGATGAGAGCACTTTTCTAATGAATAGCCAATCAATTCTGTCGAAGGCCTTCTCGGCATCAGTGCCGAGAAGGACCAGAGGGACACGCTTGCACACTGCGTAAAAAAGTGAAGCCAACACTTTAGTTGTGTTGTCCTTACCCTCTCTCCCCCGCACAAATCCAACCTGATCGTGATGAATTAGCTGAGGGAGTAATAGCTGTAGTCGAGAGGCCAACATTTTGGCCAGTAACTTAAGGTCAATATTTAGCAAAGAAATTGACCTATAGTTGGCACAAGATGACGGATCCTTACCCTCCTTATGAATAATAGTAATCGAAGCATGGGTCATTTCAGAAGAGAGGGCAACATTATTGAGTGTAAAGTTGTAAATAGGAAGCATATGTGGGGTTAATATTTCTTTGAAAGTAGAGCAATAAACAATAGGGAAGCCATCAGGGCCGGGACATTTACCTCTAGGAGAGGCTTTAATAGCACTGTCCAATTCCTCTTGGGTGAAAGGTTTTGCCAATGAATCTCTCTGAGAGGGGGAGAGGACAGGGAGCTGTAATTTGTTCAAAAAGTTATCCATCAGAACACTTTTATCGGAAGGGGAGAAATCCAGGGGGGACGACTGCAAATTATAAAGGGATTTATAAAATAAATGGAACTGGTCAGCAATTTTAGTAGAGTCATATATACGACGATCATTATCAGGTGTAAGGTATGGGACAAAATTAGATTGTTTCCTCTTTTTAATTCTTCTCATCATAAATTTAGATGCCTTGTTATCATGCGCAAAAAATTTATGCTGAGAGGACAGGAAATATTTTGCGGAAGTAGCATTGAGCAGATTTTAAGCTCCGTCCGCAAGCTATTAAGGGCAGTTTGATGTGAGATAGCGAGTGAACGCTTATGAGTTTTTTCAAGTGTCTGAATTTGGGACAGTAATGCCTCAAGTTTAGCTTTCGCCTCCTTCTTAATATAAGATCCCAGACTAATAAGATGGCCCCTTTTATATGGCTTATGGGCATCCCACAACACTTGTGGGGAGATTTCGGGGGACTCGTTAAGAGCAAAATATTCTGACAGAAGAGTGGCTATACGAGACCTGTTTCTCTCACCAGCTATCAAAGTTTCATTCAGTCTAGACCTTGGCATCTTACCTCCTCTGGGAGTGGGAGAAAGTGTAGTAAATACCGGGGCGTGATCCGAGAGGGTCATACTTCCAATCCTTGTGTTCAAGCAGTCTCGCAGATGCTCCTTAGAGACAAAGATATAGTCAAGTCTGCCACTGATGCTGACGCTGGGTAGGTGGGCACAGATGTGTTTTGATCAAAATATATTGGCTAAGAGTCTCAGA